>APFE030328416.1:122091-132916 GCA_000404065.3 Pinus taeda
CATCCTTAATCTATATAAATATAAATGATATGTGTCTATTTAAATTTATTTTATTTTATATTGATAATTTTTATTAAAAAAGGGGAAATAATATGAATAAGGGAAAAATAAATCAAATCTATAAAATTGAAATAAGGTGAACCAAGGCATGTCATATAATATGATGGTTAGCAAAGAAGAAATAAATTTCAGTTTAATCTGGAAATAATAAACTATCAGAATGGCATCACAAAAGGAGTTAAACATTAAAGTCGATATGTCTGGGTGGTTAAGGAGACAAACTTGAAATCCGTTGGGCTACGGCTGCGCAGGTTCGAACCATGCTATTGACGATTCATACATTTTAATGAGTAACAAAGGGTGTATAGGTGCACTCAACCTCAGCTGTAGATCATCTATATATGTGAAATAAACGATTATAAATAACCAAACATGGCTTAGATGACATGCAAGGATGCAAAATTTAAGTTTTATAATTACATATTTTTTAAGATATTGATTACTTAATATATTGGGTTTGTCATATTTTTCATATTATTTATGATATCTTTTTTTCGGTGTTGTCCCATCCCCATTTACATAACTTTTTATTTGGAGCCTCATTTCTAGGAAGTTGTGGTTTCTAAGAATTACTTGAACCTTCATATATTTTTGGTGCGCTAGAGCTAGACTAGTGAGTCATTTTGTTTTCTTCTTCTAAGGATGACTAATTTCAAGCCTACCTCCCAATTGTTATTCAAAGTTTGCATATAACAACAACAAAAATTTGGCACTCACGAATCTACATAAAATGTAAAGTGACATGCAGGAAAATCAAATGATTGCCATTGAATTTCTATTTGATAGGTAAGATAAATTTGAAATTCCAGGCCTCATACGAAGCAACAACCAAGATTATTTTAGTATAATATACAAAAATTCGAAAGACAACGTTGAGTTTGAGGTGTTCAAGATCATCATATTTGTCATAAGTACATGTTTCTTATAAACAATAGCATATTACATGCCACCCCACACTTGACCCAAGTGCCCCCATTAATTGAAAGGTTGAACAATATTAATTGGGTTTAGAGTCCAACATAAGAATTTATTTGCTCAATGAAGACCTAGCAAGGTTGTAACGTACCTTCTATACACACCATCAAAACAAGACTTGTTTGTCTAATAATTTAATTGGCAACGTTGATTTGAACATGACTAGAATCCTAAATGACTAGAAAGTGAGGGTGTTTATGGGAAAGCAATTTGTTTCACTTAAATTTTTATATAGAAAATGGAATGAGGGAAGTCACACTAAGGAAGCTTTTATGTAATGCAATCTTTTTTGTGTGTCTTTTTTTTTTTTGTAAGCTTGGCAGGACTATATCTTCATCATGCCCAATATTTCACCCGGATCGGGGCAGGGAATTGAACCAGTAACTTCACATCAAAGAGTACCATAATAGAACACCCAATCATTGTTTATCCAAGACGCATGGACAAGGGCTTCTCCCATTATTATTTAAGAGCCTTGGTAAAATAATTGCAACAAGGTCCAGATTTATCTGAAGTAATTAGTCTAAATGTATCTAAAGTAGTTAACCGAGGCCATCTAGGAAATCAACATCCCACCCAACATCTTTATCTAATACATAAGCAAATGAAAAGATGCATGCAATTATAAAAATGATTCTCACTCTATGTACAACATGAATAATTTTTCTAGAGAAATACTTCTGATACGCAGGGGAACATGTATTCACCCGTCTATATTCTTTAATTATGGTGGGAATTTATGATATTTTAGTTATGATCAACAAATCATGTTTTCTCATAATGGTACATAAATTATGTGGATAAATTAATCACTTTAACTCCTTCAGGTATACCTTAAACCAATTTTGAATTTTGGTAGTTATGAAGAGTATTTTAAGAACCACTCAATAAGGTTGTCATTAGATAACTCAAAAACAACCATCACACAACTAGAAATATTATTAAGAGATTTGGGTCATGTTAGCGGATGCACACAGGAAATATGCTTTTTTTCTTCTTCTTTAATTAATCAGAATTACATACTAGAGGCTTAGGACACTGCCAAGGAGATAAAATGACGATGGGGTAATTCCACAATCAGTATTAATTTTTAATTCATTAAGATTTATTGAAATTCATGACAACATACATTGCCTCCACAATAAACTCAGTCGTCATGATTCATATTTACCTTTAAATAATTAAATCGATTATTAATTTTCATATTATTATAATTAATTAAAACTATTAATTAATTATGATTTCTCATAATTTTATTATTAAACATAATTAATTAAAAATAAATTTAATTAATTATTATGTTTAATAATTAAGGTTAAGCTTCAATTATTTATTTCTTTGAGTGTTTGAAAACATGATTAATAGTTACATTCAGGTATTCTTTAGTGGATAAAGGTGCGACAATTTAGGGTATTGAGTGGAATCTGGGAATTTTCCCTCAAACCAAAGATTTGTAAGATAGTACAACCTTTAGTTGCATTAATTAATATTAATGATTACTTTATGTTTTGACTAGTTGTGGTTGTCTCCATGCTAGTGTGGCCTTCACTACTATGTTCACAATAGTAGGGTCGTCAAGAGGTATTACAGAGATCTAGGGATTTGTTAGTTGTAGATTAAGAAAGTTGTTTTCTTGTCATGTGTGCATGATTCATGTAGCTAGCATCCTCTTGTTTCTTATCCATTCAACACTTCAAGATTCATCAAGAAGCACACATTATAATTTCTCTCTTTCCTTTTATATTGAAATTGTGGTTACCTCTTGCTTAGGTAGGCTTAGTGAAGTAAAACTTATTTTCTTCATCACTATCATTCTAGTGAACTAGTGTGCACAGAAGTAGTACATTCATATAAAGAATCCTATAATACTTTGCTAATTCATTGTGGCTCAAATGATACTAAATTTTTTTCTATGTTGTCTTGTGACTTATGATTGTTCTAAGCCCTCAATAGGTAAGAGGGATGAGTTGTTTATTATAGTTTCTAGCTTGTCTCTTTCACCTCTTTTTGTCCTTTCTTGATCATTTCAAAGGCTTTAGAGATTTTATTAAAACTTATATTCATTCATTCTGAGCAATTACATATACACGGGGCCTTCACTCAATGAACGTTTGATATATCACATGCTTTCGTGACATACTAAACAATACCCTTAATTTCACTACATATTGCAAAATACCTCTAAAATCACATTATTTAACCCCCTACCAATAAGAACCAAATACACCTTCCCGATTTAAAAAACCCTTACTTTCACTAGATATTTTAGGTATCCATTTTATCATTAACTTTTTTTTATACCCCTTTATATTTTTCCATTAACTTTGAACTCCATTTTTTATACCTGCCAATATAAAAACCCTTTACCCCCTATTATATGCTCAATATAATTTTTCATTTTTTTCCCAATATGAACATACGTGGTATGGTATTGCACCCCAGTGAAGCCCTTGTGTATATATATCCATTGGATATGGCCCCTCCTCAATTTGCCACTTGGAAACCAACCTAGAGAAGAGTCAAAGACCTTTGTCCATAGTATTGACAAACTGAAACAAATATGGAACTTGGGCCATAGGGATTTTTAGGGCATATGATAAATAGTAGTAGAATTCAAAATTTGGATTCTATGTCTACCCAAATCATTAACTAGAACTAGATCCTAGCTACCTAATCGACGATAAATAGAAAGCAGAGTCACTACAAGGAGCACATACATAGAAACTAGGTGGAAAGAGAGGTATCAACCTTAATCACAATTGTCTTAGCCCAGTGAGAGCTTCTAGGGCTAGGAAATGTAGCTTCCTCAGCCTCCAAGCTCACAAGTCAATTGTCAATATCCTACAATTGCACAACCACATCATCCAACACCATCAGGATTTCATTCTTAGCGTCATTCTTGTCCAAAAATCTTTAAAATGCAACAAGAAAATCCTAATTTAATTTTTTCCTTGAATTAAATTAGGAATTAAATTGTAATTCCACATCTCTTGAGAACTTGCAATAGTTAAGTTAATTTGAATTATTTGGCTTAGTGAATTCGAGTTGAGTGTCTAATTTGAGTTATGTAGAGTGTCTCCTATGTTTTAGGAGCTCTGGTTGAGTTTATTTTGAGTTGTAATTGCTTAATTCAGTTTAACTGAGTTAAAATCAGTTAAACTAGTTCCAACTGATGGAGGAATTACTGGGAGATCTAGTAGTGAGGTGTAACTTGCAGTAGTTGGGTGTAACCACTACTAATCAACTAGTGAATTGAAGTTTCACTCGTGATTAAATCATGCATGTTAGATCAGAGAAAGACCCAGTTAAGATTGGAGTTTAGGGACAATGTACTATTAATTGTATAATCATCTGAATTGTACAAGTGGTGCATGCAATCAGAGGAAGGCCTATGAGGATTGCACAATTTATATTTGTGGAATTTCCCAATTAAATATGGGCTAATTACCTAGGAAACTATGCAAGGAAATATAAGTTTGGCAGACAACATAATTGGCTAAGTATTAACTTGAGCTTATCTAGGAAGCAGTGAGATAGATAGAGATAGTGCAGAGGTTGCTCAGGCTTGAGCAAATCATTGTAATCTTCTCATATTTTCTGATTAATGCAATATAAAGATAAAATGGGGTTTTAGCTGTGGCTTTCCACAAAAAATTATTGTGTTATGTGTGATTGAATTTTCTCTTTTATGCATTGTGATTTCATCGATCATTTATTGTTTTTGCTGATGAGTAGAGTAGATTCAAGTCAATTTTTTTAGCATATTACAATCTATAGTTTGAATCTACAAGAAATTTCTACATGGTATCAGAGCAGAAATCACTATAGAAGAGGAGAATACGAGTTTGTCTTTTGCCGGAAAAATCTAATTTGTAGTATCATGCTCTAGAGCCAGTGGGATGTTGTTCTACAAATTAAGACTCGAATATGCCCTTAAGATTAGTTAGAACTATATTACTTGGAAGGACAGGATGGAGGCAGTGTTGGAAGACAACGGGCTTAAGGAATTCATAGACAAAGACATTCCTAAGCCAATTGATGCTTATGATCAGCATAGTGGATAAAGTGTGTGGCAAAAGCGAGAAGGATTATCCTAGAAGGAGTTCGAGATCATATTGTCTCGAACGTCCACGGTAAGGAAACTCCATTTGCAATGTGGAAGGCCTTGACATACCTGTTTCAAAACAACAATGACCACCTGAAGCAAAAACTAAAGGATAAGCTGAGAAAGATCAAGATGGAGAAGGGCGACACGATACTTAAGTACTTGACCAAGTTTAGCCATTGTAGGGATGAGCTTGGAAGCGTTAGTGTTATAATTTCTAAAGATGATCTGGTGAGCCTAACACTTCTAGGCCTTCCCAAGTGCTAACACAACTACCAGGACTCAGTTAATGGGAGGGAGAAGTTACCAGAGTGGGAGCGATTGTGGTTTGACTTGGTACAAGAAGAGATTCAGCGGAACACCAGGGATGGATCCTCATCCAAGCATGATGATGAGGAGAAATGTGATTTAGCTGGAAAGGCGAAGAAAGGGAAGGGGAATTCATCCCATTCCAAATAAGATTCCGGCCATGGCAGCAAGAAGAAGGACATATCAAAGATTAAATGTTTTCACTGTCACGAGCTGGGACACTATGCCACAAAGTGTTCACATAAGAAGGCTGGTAAGAAGCCCTCAGGAGTAGTGTCAGGTGAAGCTCTTCCTTCACAATTCGAGTTGTATTTCACCCTCACTGCTTACATGGTGACATCGGTGATGGGTAGTGTGTGGTACCTAGATAGTGCAACCTCATTCCATATAACCGACAACAAAGATTTCTTCAGTGAATTGAAGGAGTAGGACCTCGAGATGCACATCGAGATGGGAGATGATGGGAGGTATAGCGTGACCGACATCAATATTGTTACCTTTCAGAGGGAGTCTGGTTCTCTTCTCACATTAAAAAATGTAATGTATGTTCTGGGTTTGAAGAAGAATTTGGTTTCAGTTGCCATGTTGGAGGGCCATGGATACGGTGTGATATTTAGCAAGGGGAAGTATTTCCTTCGTCACATAGCCTCAGGACAAGTGAGGTGGATCGGGGTTCAGGTGAAGAACCTCTAGAAATTGTATGTAGAAGACTACACTACTTTGAGCACAATAGCAGAGAAGGTGCAAAGCTGAGACATCAGTGAGTTGTGGCATAGAAGACTGGGTCACTTGCATCACAAAGCTTTGAAGATCATGCAAAAAAATTCTACAAGACTTCCCAAAGGTACACTAGAGCAGAGAGACACATGCAAAGGGTGTACATTGTGGAAGTACACCAAAGCTTCCTTTCATGATAAATATAGTTGAACACAAACGATCCTTGATAGAGATCACTCAGATGTGTGTGGATTGTTCTCGATAACATCCACAACCAGGCACATGTATTATGTAATATTTGTAGATGAATTTTTTTGTAAGTGCTGTATTTTCTTGATGCAGAAGAAAGATCAAACGTTCGCTAAATTTTGTGAATTTAAATCACTTGTCGAGCAAGATACTGGAAGGAAATTTAAAGCTCTCAGAAGCGATAATGATGGAGAATATGTGCCGAATGAGTTCAAAAAATTATGTGCATCAGAAGGCATTCGAGGAGAGTTAGTAGCACCTCATAACCCACACCAGAATGGGGTGGTTGAAAGGAAGAACAAAAGTATTATGGGAGTTGCACGAGCGATGTTACATGATCAAGGCTTACCATTGCACTTGTGGGCTGAATCATGAAACACAACTTCTTATTTGCAGAACATAAGCCCTCATCAATTCTTGGGATGAGTACACCAAAAGAAGTTTTTTCAGGTAAGAAACCAGATGTGGCACACTTTAGGATCTTTGGTTCATCAATCTACTGTCATCTTACCAAGGATGTACAAAAAATGCTAGAGCCAACAACTAAGTTGGGCAGATTTGTGGGCTACATTGATACACCTTACAACTATCAGGTGTACCTTCCATCCAATAGGATGATTCAGGATTTTAACATCCCCAAAAGTTTTGATAATGCTGAATCTATTTCTACCTAAAAAAAAATATTTAAGTACTCTAACATATCTAAATTCAAGATTCAAAATTTTGGCTTCTCCAAAAATTCTTGATAACCCTAAATCCATTTCTACCCCCCAAAAACCGCTATCTTCAAAAAATGGTACCCAAATAACCTCAAGCAATCATCACCAATGGTATTTTATTGAACTATGGGAATAGGAACAATCAGGAGTGAAAATACATAGAATTGGCAACACCAATTAGTTATAGAGTAGTACTGATTATGTGTAAGCCACACGACTGGAATATAACACTGAAACTATATTTTGTGATTAACATACCATTGCCTTATTGTGCATTAAAACCCAATCCAACCAAAAATATAGTTCTACTCTCCTAAAGCACGAAGCCATGAGAGAAGCATAAAATGTCTAGAGATGACCAAAAGTAATATATACTTCAAGTAAAAATTAAAAGAATAAACGTGTAGTAAAGAGTTCTCAAAATCTATATATGTACAACACAACACAAGGCAATCATTTATATTATGAAGCATGAAACTTAAAAGCATAAAACGCTACAAAGTAGGCCTGGAATTTGATGTTCCATAGCTTGGTAATTTTTTAAGCTAACTTTTTTTGAAATGTATAAAGTGTCAAGTTTAAGAAAAGCCTTACACCATAAATTTGAGGTCCAAGTATCTAGGTTGCGCACTATAATTTTAATGAGGCGCACTCAATCTCAATGGTAGATCATTTGAGACCCAAATCTGACCATTGAATGCTCACCTAATCATTGGCCATTAGACTACATGAGGTGGGGCCGCCCTAGACCTTGTCATGCACTTGATAGTAGCATTGGCTCCATATGCAGAGGTTTATTGGGTTCCAGGCTAATCGAGTTTGGGGTCAAAGTTTGCAACTTGATGAGATCAAGACCATTGATCTCTGCGCAAACCTTCCACCGATGATCAAGTCTCGTGGAACGACAATGTAACATTGTCTTGTATAATGTTTATATTTTTTTTTGTTTTATTTTGCTCTCTAGGTTTGGAGTTGGGGCTATGGCCCACACAGTCTAGAGCTCGATAATGATTGGGCTCACACTCAAGGCGTGGATTAAGCAACCAATCGAGGAATTGTGTTCTCGACTAGGAGTTGTGCTACAAAGCAAACCTAGTCTTGGAAGGCGAGAGAGTGTGGAGTTCATAATTAAGTTTTGTAGCAAATAGAAAGGATCAAATTCGACCGGGAAGCTTACACATCCATCGGGTAATAAAAAGAACCTTGACCATTAGTAAGTGAAAGATATATGGTTGATTGTAGATTGCATTATTAAAGTTTTGAAAAAAAATATTTCTCATTTTTTCCTTATGGATATTTGTATATGTGAAATAAACAATTATAAATAACCAAACATGTTTTAGATGGCATGTAAAGATGCAAAAATTAAGTTCTATAATTACATATTTTTTAAGATATTGATTACTTAATATATTGGGTTTGTCATATTTGTCATATTATTCCTCATATCCTTTTTTAGTTGTTGTCCCTTCCCCATTTACCTAACTTTTTATTAGGAGCCTCATTTCTAGGAAGTTGTGGTTTTTAAGAATTACTTGAACCTTCATATATTTTTGGTGCACTAGAGCTAGCCTAGTGAGTCATTGTGCTTTCTTCTTCTAAGGATGACTATTTTCAAGCCTACCCCCCAATTGTTATACACAGTTTGCATATAACAACAACAAAATTTGACACTCACGAATCTACATAAAATGTAAAGTGACATGCTGAAAAGCAAATGAGTGTCACCAAATTTCTATTTGACAGGTAAGATAAAATTGAAATTCTAGGCCTGATACGAAGCAACACCCAAGATCATTTTAGTATAATATATATAACTTCGAAACACAACGTTGAGTTTGGGGTGTTCAAGATCATCATATTTGGCATAAGTACATGTTTCTTATAAAAAATAGTGTATTGCATGCCACCCCACACTTGATCCAAGTGTCCCCATTAATCGAAAGGTTGAACAATATTAATTGGGTTTAGAGTCTAGCATAAGAATTTATTTGCTCAATGAAGACCTAGCAATTGCGCTGACACTTGTGATGTAACGTACCTCCTATACACACCATCAAAACAAGACTTCTTTGTCTAATAATTTAATTGGCAGCGTTGATTTGAACAAGACTAGAATCGTAAATGACTCAGAAGTGAGGGTGTTTATGGGAAAGCAATTTGTTTCACGTAAATTTTTATATAGAAAATGGAATGAGGGAAGCCACACTAAGGAAGCTTTTATGTAATGCAAATATTTTGTAAGTTTTTTTTTTTTTATAAGCTTGGCATGACTATATCTTCATCATGCCCAATATTTCACCCGGATCGGGGCAGGGAATTGAACCAGTGACTTCACATCAAGGAGTACCTTAACGAAACACCCAATCACTGTCTATCCAAGACCCATGAACAAGGACTTCTCCCATTATTATTTAAGAGCCTTGGTAAAATAACTGCAACAAGGTCTACATCTATCTGAAGTAATTAGTTTGGATGTATCTGAAATAGTTAACCAAAGCCATTTATGAAAGCTTTAATTTTGCTAGGGTATACCTTAACTCCTTCATGAGATACAATATGACCCATATATTCCACATCTTGGACTCCAAAGAAACATTTGGATCTTTTTGCATATAATTGTTTCTCCTCCAATAGTTGTAGCACCCTGTCAACATGTTCAACATGATCCTTCCAAGACTTGTTGTAGATTAGTATATCATCAAAAAATACTAACACAAATTTTCTAAGGAATGGTTTGAAAATTGAATTCATCAAACCTTGAAATGTTGAAGGTGAATTGGTAAGGCCAAAAGGCATGACCAAAAATTCATAATGACCCTCATGAGTTCTAAATGCTATTTTCGGAATGTCTTCAGTCTTCATTCTGATTTTATGATATCCTGAACAAAGATCCAACTTGGTGAAGTAAATTGATCCATGTAATTCATCCAATAATTCATCAATGATAGGAATGGGAAACTTATCTTTAATATTGATCTTGTTGAGCTCCCTATAATCCGGACACATGCGCCATGATCCATCCTTCTTGTGCACCAATACTACTGGAGCAGAGAAAGAACTTTGACTCGGTTGAATTATACCAGCCTCTAGCATTTCTGCAACCATACTTTCACTCTTTTGGGCATAGGGATATCTGTACGGCCTGATGTTTGGAGGAACACTTCCTGGAATCAGATGAATAGCATGATCATGATCACGAATAGGTGGGAAAGCTTTGGGAGTCTCAAATACCTTGGAATGGTTGTCCAAGACTATTTGGAGATCTGGAGAAATAGATGATTCCAATGTGGAAACATCTAGCGAACATAATTGTGCAATTACACCTCTTTGTTCCTTTTTTAGAAGCCTTGTCATACCATTAGAGCTGATTATCTTTCCTGGTTTCCCTGCAATACCCTTAATTCAACTTCCTTTCCTTCCGTAGAAAATTTGATGAAAAGTTCTTGAAAATTAAAAGCTATTGTACCCAAGGATTGTAGCCATTGGACTCCTAGTACAACATCAGCACCTCCATTGGAATGGAAAGCATTGGGCTAGTCAATACATATTCTCCCATGGATAGCTTGATATTATGGCATTTTCCAGAGCAATTTATTGTTCCTCCATTTTCAATCATCACTTGACACTTTGGTGCTAGATATAGGAAGCAATTCAATTCTTTTGCTACCTTACAATGAATAAAATTGTG
>APFE030328420.1:0-11964 GCA_000404065.3 Pinus taeda
AACAACACTTCCATCTTCATAGCTATGAGGGGTAGAATTCATTTTTGCCATAATTTTACTTTCTAGTATGTCACAAAGCCCTTTTACTCTTTGCAATTATTGTGGTGTTGCTCTAAAGAAGGTGTTGCTCTTTGTATCCTCATAATGTGCTATCATTTCCTCTGTGAGACTTGACCACGTAACAAGTCGTTTACAAGAACAAAACCCTTTATACCATAAAAATTGATTCGGTTCTAAATATGAAGATGCAATACATACCTTCTGTAACAGTGTTACACCATGTAGATCAAAATATTGCTCCATCTGAAGTATGCAATTTACCCGATCCTTCCCATCAAACATCTTCATCTTGTTTTTTCTTGATTTTAGGAGCTCGACCTTGAAACAACTGTAACTCTGTACTTTCAGATCTTTAAGTTCTAAAATTGTGACCTGCAGTAGCCCTTTGTGTCCTCTTTCCAATGCCACTAGTCTGACCGTAATTGGATTCTCCAATGAAGAGTTATGCCAAATCTTCCACAGTGACTTGATTATAGACCTTTCCAGAAGAGCGAACTTGTATGAAGTTCCGCGTGTCACTATATGGACCTTTGGCTATGTAAAATATCTAGAAGAAACTACAATCCATTCTCTTTCTATAACTTTTTGCAAAATTTCAATCTGATGCTCAGAGAGAAAGTTATGACGATTTTCCCCAAGTCACTTGTTTGGAATGTAATCTAGGAGTCTGAAAAAAGACCAACTTCCTCAGATCATATCTCCGCAAATATAGTGCGAAAATCTCTGAAATTCGGAACTGAGATTTAGCACGCTGTCTTATCAAATGGGTTTTGTCTTCAACTTCTGAAACATCGCAGAAAATTTTTTATAGAGAAAATGCCACAATGACCTGTTTGGAGCCGTGAAACCTTAGAATCCAAAGCTCTGATACCAAATGTTATGAAACCAGCTCAACAAAAAGATAGAAAAGATAGATCAACACCTTAGAATTCAGCCTCTTCGAGGGGGCAACCTCCTTTACATCACATAAATGAACAATTCTTGGATGATACAAATGAAAAGACCTCCTTTCTATATATAGGAGTCTAAGGGGTCATTATATAATTAGAGCCTACATAACAAAAATAATGTAAGGGCACAATAATAATAATAGTGGGCTTCTATGGGGCACAATAGTAACAATATGAGTACTACATGGGTACATCAATATAATAAGAGGGTTGTACTAATAATAATAAGGGGTTACACTAGTAGTATAGGGGCCTAACAAATTGACTAATATTACATATAAGAAATACTAAGAACAATTGCAGAGGATGAAGAAGGAGATGTGAGAGAGGTACTCTAGGTAAAACAAATATATTGGTTATAAGTCTCTTTGGGTTCCACTTTTTATTCCTCCTCCTTTTTAGTCTTTTTCAGGTCTATCTCTTGTATCTCCTGTATCTCATCTTCACTTTCATTTCCCTATCATTAACATCTTTCTCCTTTTTTTATTTATCCACCAACACCAATAATAGACTTATTGTTAATAAGTAGCATTGGATGACCCAGGACGACAATTAGAGCTCATATGTTCATCATGGGGTTTTCCTTACGGTTTATGAGCTTATGTATCCTACTTCAAATTATTTTTATAAGTCCTAACAATATCCTTTCCCATCTCTTCTTCATGAAGCTTCATATTTTGAACACAATATTCATCCTAAACTACCTTTGAACATTCATGTCGCCATTCTGCCCTGAGGCCTTATCCTGGGGGGAGATTGCGAGGATATACATTTGTCAAGGGTCCTTTTGATTTTTGTCCCATGCCACCCCAACCTTTATAGCCCTTGTTTGTAGCCAAGATATGCCCTCTTCCATATGTAAACTCTTTATCAAATTGATAAATTGTGGAAACAAAGCTATCCCATGAGCTTATATTTGAAGATGAGAATGACAATGAAATGTTCATTTTAACTCTACACCTTAACAAGATTAGAGACCCTTCCACCTCAGTGGCTTAAAATATGGACTCAAACCATGGCGAAATGTGACATTTTGAAGCTTGTCACTTTAGTCCCTTTGATAAGGAGTGACATAAGACCTTTTGTGAAAGAGAAAAAAGAGACCGTCACCTCTTCCGCCTTTGAAAGGGGTGAAATTTTATAGAAATAGGGGAAATGTCTAAAAATTTCCTTGAAAAAAGTTTCCAAAACATTTAAAGATGATCCCATTTTATTGAATCATTACTATAGGATATTGTCACCTCTTCACCCTAAAAAAAGATTTGAACTATATAGAAGGGGGAGAAATGTCTGAAAACATCCTCAGAAAAGTTTTCTAAATAATTTAAAGATGATTCTATTCCATTGAATCACTACTACACGAATGGGTTTTTAAGATATTTATTTAATTTCGTCTAAAAATTTCATTTATGTCAACTATTTTTATTTAATTAAATTTATCATACTGAAATCATATAAAATTTAATTTTCAGTATTACAACAATAAAATTATTTATTTATGAATAAAAAAATGTATACAAATTTGATGACAAATATCTAAAAAAATATCCATGTTGTATAAAAAGTATATGTGGTGGGACCAATAACATTGCCGAAGCTATTGGCCATATCTATTACAAGCTATTCATTCAAATATATTAACCTTAATATCAATGAAATCTACATGAATCAAGGGCATATGCATCTCCATGGAAGACATATAGAGGAATTATAATACATTAATTTTTATTTTTACATATAAGCTTGTTAATACATAAAATGGCAACTTATGACCTTTATCTTAATACATTTTGTCTCCCACTCCATGAGATAAAATTTCATGGTAGGTAGTGCCATTTTTGTTCAATCTATTAAGGATATTCCAAGAATGGAAGAGCAATGGGTGGTGCAATTATGTTCAAACCCATAATGGGCTTTAAAGAATGGAAAAATAGACCCTCAAGGAAACTTCAAGAATGGAAGAACATTCTATAGTAATGAGTTTATTTTATAGTCCTTTAGCTCCTTATCATTAGCTTTATCAATAATCCTTTCAAAATCTCAATCATTGTTTTACTTTTTTATTTTTCTATGTAACCTTTCCACTTATGACCCAAAGTTTTCATGGAAAGGATCCCTATCTCTATATTCGTTGTTACTAGAATCCTTTAGCTAGTTGCCTCATTGGTTACCAAAGGTGGTATATTATATTGAATCCATTTACCTTATGCTTTTATTGCAACAAAATGTTTGTCATCATTGATCATTCCAATGAGCTTTTGATGAAACAATGTGCATGATACTATATATTTTGTCAAAAAAATGATTTAAGACCATTGTTGTGGATTCTTTTTTATTGTGTGTCCAAGGCCATAGTTTTTAGAGTCAGTCAATTTGTTAAGAAGTAATAGTGTGTCATCAATTAATGAGAATACAATTTTCCTATGAGTAAACACATGATTCATCTCTATTAGGTTTATTATCTAACAAATTCTCTTTAGATAAAGTTTCATTAGTGTGTGTAGGAACTATATTGTTTAATAAATAATCATGTCAATTATATTAATAAGAGAGACCTTGTACTCCTTAACACTCTTGGCACACCATAACATGTCTTTTCCCACACTAACATTCCTTGGCACCTCGCATGTCTTGGAACACATTTGTACCTAGAAAATCTTGGCATGAATAGGACACCCAAGCACATGTTGGCAGATCCTAGCATAGCATGGTGGTCTCCTAACATGTGTTGACAGGCCCTGTAGTCTCAAACATGCCCTGGAACACTTTGGCATGCATTAACATACATTAGCACTTGGCATGTATTGGAACCTATTAGTAGTGTGCCTAGCATGCCCCTTTTGAAAAATATAAAGTCTTGACTTATTAACCCTCTTATGTGTTCATTTCCTTACATTTTAGCTTGGTTCTTCCTTATGTTTCCTTAACACTCCTTGACACATATTGGCATACCCTAACACCCCACACATCCTAGCATTCCTTAACATATGTCATGTCTTGGCATGATTTGGCACTATTTGGGAGATTTTAACACACACTGGAAATCCTTAACACACTCTCACACTTATTAACATGCCATGATATTCCCTTGCATGCCTTACCAATGCTCAACATACCTTGTCACTCCCTCCTTGGTATGCTAGCTAACACTCATTGACACACCCTAGCACACCTTCATATCAATTCACTTCTATTCATTTTGACCTAGTGCTCCATTGTGTTTCCATACTATTCCGTAAAAATCCTCAGCACACATTGGCTCTCTCTAGCATACCTTAGCGCTCTTCGACATGCAATTTCACTTCATAGAAATATGTGTATCACTCCCTAATACACATTGGCACTTGGGACATCTTGGTGCTTGGAAAGTCTTGTTATGTATAACATTCGTTGAGATGCCTTGGCATGCCTTGGCATAGTTTAATATTAAATTTATTTGAGATCAACTATTGGAAAGTAAATGAGAAGTAATAAAAGAATATTTGGCACTTAGAATGCTCTAACAATTTGCACCTATTGGCACCTAATGTTGGTGTGCCTAGCATGACTCTCTTGGAAAAGGTAAATTTATGACTTATTAACACTCCTATGTGTTCATTTCGTTTTAGTTTAACTTTTTTCTCATTTTTGATGCCTTAACAATCTTTGAAATATATTGTGACACCCTTGCACATCTTGGCATGCCTTAGCACTTGGCACATCTTAGCATATTTGAAATGCCTTCACACTATCCAGCACATGCTAGCATTCCCTATCATGCCTTGGCACTCACACCCTCACAACTAGCCTTACATTATTTTTCACAACTTGGGAACCCAATCAAGTCGTTAGCTACTGCAATACATGTGACATTGGTATGCTTCAGTTGGAATAATTAGACTAATTGCACCTAACACAAGTAGATTGTGCCTTTTTCACCTAATAATTTCCTATAAATCATCTTAGGGCACTCATGTCCAAGCTCAACTTTTCCCACTTAAGAACTTACCATGACAAGGATCGCGTCTACCCATGGACATAAAACAACTAAGCAACATAGCTTACACATACAATATTTCACATGTATGCCTGGTTCATATAAAAAATAGAGCATTAACTAAGAGTTTGTAAGAACCAAAATATACGCAAGGCACACATGATATAAGTCGATAGAAGCTAAGTGCCCCAAATTTTATACACAATAATGTATAATATGCAACTGTATAAAATATTTTTAGCATGCCCTATCATAATATAGCACTCTCCTAGCATGTGTTGGCATGCCCTATAGTCCCTATCATGCCATGGAACACCTACACATGCATTAACATACATTATCTCTTGACACAAATTGGCACTTGGCATGTATTAGAACCTACTATTAGTGTGCCTAGCATACCCCTTTTGGAAAAGATAAATTCTAGAATTCTTAACCCTATTATGTCTTCATTTCCTTGCATTTTAGCTTGGTTCTTCCTTTTGTTTCCTTGGCATTCCTTGAAACATATTGGAATACCCTAGTGTTATGAGGACTAATCACAAGTATAGACACAAGCAATCTCCCTAGGTTTCCGACAAACCTAGTAACATTCCTCCACTTAAGCTGAAGTGTTTATAATGAGCATGATCATCTTTATAAACCTTTGAAAATTTTCACGTCTTAGCACTTTGCTGAACATGTTCAGAATTTTTTCATTTGTAGAATAATGTCTCAAATGAATAGACCTGGTCTCTACATTATATCGAATCAAATTCTTAATGTCAACATTCCTAGTTTGATCATGGAAACTTGAAATATGGGATAAGTTGACTGCATGAGTGTTGTCAGCTAGAAGAGGAGTATAATTCACTTATTTCTCATACAAATATTCAAGTATTTTCTTAAATCACACAATTTACTTTATTGATTCTTTAACTACCATGTATTCTACCTTTGTTATGGAATGTTTTCGAATTGATTGTTTATGTGACCCCATGAAACAATTGTTGATCTAAGAATCAAGAGCTAGCCTAAACTTCAATAATCCACTTTTTTATCATCAACAAAGTCTAAAGAATAGTATCCAATCAATATGAATTCATCCACCTTGGTATACATGAGTCGAAAATATTGAGACCCTTTAAGAATTTCAAAACATTTTTTTACAACAAAACAATGTAATTCACAAGGAGTTTTCATAAACCTAGAAATTATCCCAACAACAAATGAAATGTATAATTTGGTGGTGCTAAGGAAGATAAGACTTCTGGAAAGTTGCATATACTTGGTTACATACTTAAATTCACTTCATTTTTTTGATGTGAACTTTAAGTTATTTCCATTAGAGTAGAATGAGGGTTACATTCAACCCTGCCAAAACTATGCAATAATTCTCCAATGCACTTACTTTAGGAGATGAATATGTACTTTGGATATTGGGTCACTTCAATCCCCAAGTGGTAGTGAAGATCTCCCAAATTTATCATCTTAAAACCCTTTTCAACTTTTTATTTATCGATGCAATATATATTTCATTATTCCCTATCATCAACAAATCATCTACATACATTACAAGGTACACAACAATTTTGATAACTTTCTTGTCAAACATAGTTGCATCATCAACACTAATGTGTTTGAAATTCAATTTTAGAATATGTTCAAATAACTTTTCATACCATGCCTGTGGTTCTTAATTTATGCCATATAAGGATTTAATGAGTTTTCACACTTTTTGTTCTCTTTCCTTCATAACAAATCCTTTTGGTTGATACGTGATGACATTATATTTCAAGTCTCTGTCTAAGAAACTACCATTTGCATCAATTTGATGGGATTCCCATCTATTTTGTGTTTCCAAGGAAAGAGAGTGTATGTGGTGGCTCATTTTGTTGTGGATGAAAAATTCTCTTCATAATCAATGCTTTCTTTCTATGCAAATAAATTTTCAATGAGCCTTACTTTGCACTTTTTAATCAAGTCATCTAATTTGTACTTGTTTTCATAGACCCATTCATAGAAAGTTGGTTTGGTTTCAAATGGTCAGTCCATCAACTTCCAAGTTCCGTTCTTGATGATATCTAACATCACCTAAAGTGTCATGCTGACAATGATAGGGATATCCTTCTCAATATTCATGTTTGTACATGTTATATGTTAGAATTTGTATCTCATGGTTTTGAATGAAAACCTTTACAAAAAAATGACGTTAGCAACCCCTCTTTTTCACAAATGATGGTCTCCATTTCATTTTATGTTCTCCTGTTCTATCGTCTAGGTCGTATGAGGAGGAATAACTACACAAAAATACTAAATGTCCGTAGATATGACCAATGAAAAAATCCTATTAATACCAACAACTAACCGCTGCATTCCTAAAATATTTAAACCTCATATTGTAAGGAAGCACTAGCTCTTGTTCTTTGTTTTTTTGGCGAGTGAAAGAACATCAAGATTTTGAGTTCATTTTTTCTCCTCTAATAAATTCACGATTTTTATGCAAAGGAATTTATTTATTTATTTTTATTTATTTAATTATATATATATATATTCATATTCATTTCGACCAATATTCATGTTCATTCCATATACTTCAAACCAAACTAAATATTTACTAGAAAATAGGTTCTTGTCTATAAGGTTTTGCACGAAAAGGCTCACGATAGTTTTCCATTTGCCTTGATTTACCACTTTATATCACTGCCTACAAACAATGTGCAAACACATTAGAAACAAACCCATCCACATTAGAAAAAGAACAATATCTTCATTTCACTATTTTTAAATGTTTGCAAAATCTCTTTTCTTAATTTTGAGTTGAGTGGCATTTGGCAAGATTTCTTATTTATAGTGAGGCACTTGATTTAAAAAGAGTTTGCGTGTATGTGATTAAGCATAAGATCTCTAACATAACCTAGGAAGGGGTGGCTTGCTTGAGGGCCTTTTACTATATTAACATACCTTATCCTTTGTTATTTTGGTTGCTAGGCATCATACTATTTTAGAGAAAATAAACATTTATTCCCACACCTTTCATGTGATCCTCTTCTTGGAAATTCCTCATGATGCCATTCAACCTGCCCATATATGCAAGGTTTCTTTTCTTCGTCAAGTTGAATTAGACCTACATTCATCAACACATGCTAATTATTACAATGATAAAGGAAGAGGTTGAGAGATGATGTAATTAAAAGTGATTACTATTGAAAACTTTCATGTTTCAACCATGAAAACAATGAACAATCTTGGAGAGGGTGTGCCCAAGGAGGATAATTCTAGGCAATGTTTGTATTTCATCCATACAAAAAACAATCAATACATATATATGGTTACTAAAGGAAGAAAACAAGTTATTACAAAGGTGGCACCATATTGAACTATTTCTAGTAGGTTTGAACTTCATAATAACAAAAAAATAGATATCGTGGAGAGGTAGTGCCATAGTGTTGTGCTAACTTGTTTCTCATACATTTAATAAGTTATCAAGAGTATTATGTGCTAAAACAATAAATATTTTAGAAGACATTCCCCTCACTAAAGATACTTTCAACATATTTGTCAATTAAAGGAAAAACATTAGATATAAATTGTTTTGACCAAGCGTGTACTTTCAACAAATCTAGTTTTGAAAGAGACAAAATTTAGTGGAGAGGAATTGTGACATCCAAAATGATCTAGCACATAGGCCTTTAACCATCATTTGATCTTGTTCTCTTTATTCAACTACATTCTCTCTCCTCCTATTCTACTCTATAAAGCAGAGGTGCAATTCCTCATTCTAGAGGGTGGATTTACTTATATAGGTTTCAATAGCTTCTCATCATCTATCCTCATCCATTTCATACTTGATAACACTTCCACTACTGCATGTAAGAGATTGATAGGGTAGCCCGTGGTATAATGTCTTTATGGTTTACTTTCTAACACTTCACATATGAAGTGGATTCTAAGATGCTTATTTTATAGCTCTTCGAGTTAATGCGGTTGTTTTGTATATGTTATCATGCTACAATGATTGCGTTTTCATTACAATGCAATTATTTAAATTTTACTTTCATATAAGGCGCATTACTTTCATATAGGGTGCATATTCTTTGCTACTTTTCCTTCTAATCACTATAGGATTTTTAATTAATAAAATCATCACGACCCTCTATAATTTAATTTATATTTCAATTTATGTCCTCTTTAGAGCACTGAAGGGTAGCGTTATCTGTTGGATTATTTAGACTTATACCTAAATTACTCACAAACCTCTTAAGGTAATCGTCATGAATAATTTTTTCTAGTAATAATCCTCATTGAGATAAAGACACTAAATGATTAAAAAACCTCATTAATTATATCACTATAAATAAGGGTATTTTAAAACACTTTTTTAAGGCCAAACTGATATTTTGTCTTAAAATCCTAAATTACTATTTTAGTTATTTTAATTGTCCTAAGTTAGAAATGAAGACAATTCGTTTGATTAAGTTAGAAATTAAGACAATTTGTTCGAATAAGTTATAAATTAAGACAATTCGTCGAAAGAATAGTGGTAAAATTTTGAAAAATAAGAGGGAAGTAAACACAATGACGGTTGGAGATAGGTAATTGTTACAAATAGGTCAAATGTGGATGAGGAGGTTGACTAGTTGACTCTTTCGATGAAAGCATTTTTGTATTGTTTTCCCTCTTGAATTACAGGGACAGGTCCAACCTCACCTCCTATTGCAGGGGTTTTTATAGGGCTAGCCTCGCTTCCTTTTCCAGGGGTTTTGATAGGCCTATCCTTGCCTCCACTTGTAGGGGTTTTTATGCTCTTTGTCATGCATTTGACTCTACCACTGCATCTAACAAATTAAAGAGTGTAAGCTTCTAGGGAGCTAGTGCCAAGAACATGGTCATAGTCCTGGAGACATAGGAGCTCCAGGAGATGAATGCAATGAATTTGGGGCATCAATTTCCATGGTAGGGACTTGCATCTAGTGATTTGAGAGCCTACAACTAGGGCCATATTTATGCGATAAAATCACGAGTAATGTGATACGATGTTGTGGCCCTATATTTCCCAAAGCTTAAGTAGCTCAACATGTTAGGGTTGGGGGACATGGACCGGGTTGCTATCGGGGTAGTTGTCAATCATTGTCACAATATTTGAAATCTTAGATCATTTGATTGGATGAATGTTGATGAGACGATGCTAGAAAATGCAACGTCTCTTTGGTTTTTGTCTATGGCAAGTTCTTGTAACATCAAGTGGACAATGGATTCACAACTCTAGGTTAGTCTTCCGAAATTGGTTGTGGTTGATGTATCATGTAGGGATATAACCGTAGATGTGACTTTTAGGTCATTTCTTTTGGAGAACTTAAAGGTTATATGTGCATTGAATTATGGAGAGGAGTTACT
The DNA here is from genome assembly GCA_000404065.3 of Pinus taeda. NCBI lineage: Eukaryota > Viridiplantae > Streptophyta > Pinopsida > Pinales > Pinaceae > Pinus > Pinus taeda. Next base: position 10,363 of record APFE030328420.1, read on the forward strand.
ACACTCGCGATGTTTGTGGTGATTGATGATGAGACTATAATTGTTGATCCTTCTAGGGCATAAGTTGTAATGCGTGAAGGCAGTATTGGGTTTTGTTGGATCTTGTAAAGTCGTGTTGAGAGTGGTACAATGAGAGGCAAAAAAGGTACATTTCCCTTTGGATGACTTTCTCAGTATTACTTGTTCATAAGTGATCCTCTTAAACCAAAATTACCAATTTATAGATTTGTCAGTCCCTTTTTTCCTTTCAATAAATTTCCCTTTGCATGAATTTCTCAATCTTATTTGTTCATAACTGATCCTCTAAAATAAACATTCCCAATTTATGGGTTAGTTGGTCTCTTTTTTCCTTACATTCCGCAAAACTTTCTCAATTTACTTTTCCATGGATGATTCTATGAAATGAAACATCACTACTAGCTTTTATTTTTAGTTATGTGCAGTTGGAGAGTTAGTTTCCTTCAACACTTCTCCTATTACATGTTGAAAGGCTCAATCAGGCTATCCACAAGTGAATTTTATGTTTTCTTCTATGATCCATAGTAAATTTATTAGTGAATGTAGATGTTGTTAAAGTGATCAATGCTATGCTGCCAAAATTGTTTCTATGGAAGGGGGAATGAGAATTTTCATAGTCTTTTGTTAGGTCCCCTAATAGATGGGTTGTTGAGGAGGTTGTGGGGGACTGTCGAACTTGTTTGTAGGAGAAGAGCATAATGTGTTGACTATATTCTCTTTTTTTATTTTTTAATCTAAAAAATACAAATTAAAAAGTGAATCTTTATTTTTCCCTTTATCAAACATCATACCTTCATTGTGCATGTTGGTGGTGTTGCATACTCATTGTATGCTTTTGAAGTGTGATGTAAATTATAGTTGTCATTATTTATTGGAAAGAATAGGATGTTTGATTAAATAATACTTCATTTTTCTATCATCCAAATAATAACAAGTTTTCCTTCTTTCCAAATAGCACATGAAGCAGATGTTTCTTTTCTTTGGCTTAGGGTGCTATTGCAAAGTCAAGTGGCATAAGGAAATTGGAGGATCTTGTATTCAAATGGCCTTCTGGTAGGAAAAGGGTTATGGTGAGATACAAAATTTGAATTCCAAAACTTGATACATAAAACTCTGAAACTAGTAATTATTTGTATCTTTAAGATTTCTCTTTTATGATAATAGAGCCATGGTAAATCATTCTAGGAGATAGATAGGTCTTTTTTTTGTCTCTACTTCGCACAAAAAGTGTGCAAATAAACCTCATAGGCTCAAACGATGTCTTTATGGAAGATGAATTTTCTCTACCTCTGTTTGAGAAACAAATATTACTTACTTTGTATAAGATTCAATATCTAAATAGATTTTGAAGAGAATTGAAAAGTAACCCAGACTATTTGAATTAATTTTAGGGACACTCTTAGCAGAATGTGCCTATCATTACTCCTTTAATGTTTTGTATCATTAAGAATTGCAGTAGGGAAAAAACAGGAGCATGGAAAAAAAAAGGAAGAAAAACCTAGGTAATGCAGGGAGAGAGTTAGCAATTTGGAAATCTGTTGTACAAGGGTGGGAGCCTAGTCTTGCTGAGACTACATAAGGAGG